>OZ018338.1:47932279-47969779 GCA_963969495.1 Ceratothoa steindachneri | reverse complement strand
GTATTTCTTCCGACACTTCAAGGGCATCCATCTCCTTAGGGAAAGGGGACCTTTCGGCCGCGAACACCTTCAAGTTAATTTCCCTTGAATGGTAAGCATGCCTAGATTCTCTATCACAAGAAGAGGACGATCTCGGACGTATTTGTATCTTCCGGATATTATTTCTTCCGATACATCAAGGGCATCCATCTCCTTAGGGAAAGGGGACCTTTCGGCCGCGAACACTTTCTAGTTAATTTTCCTTGAATGGTAAGCATGCCTAGATTCCCTATTACAAAAAGAGGACGATCTCGGACGTATTTGAGGTTGTGAGGTTTTCCGTGAGGCTATGAGGTTGCCCACACCCCTTCTCAGGTCTCGCAGTCTCAGTCACCGTAACTTCACTTTTATTCTATGTGTGAGTGTGTGTGTGTGTGTGTGTGTGTGTGTGTGTGCGTGAGAGAGAGAGAGAAAGAGTGAGTTTGTTTGTTCTGTATTTTGCTTTTCAGTGCGTGTCTTCGCTTCCTTTGGATAGAGCTGGGGTGCTGCTGGGGGTGGGGGGCTTCTGGCAACTAGTCTCGCACTATGGTTTGAGACTAATCTTAAGAATTTCCTCAGACCGTGGATTCTGGGGAAATCACATTTCCTGCATCCCATTATGAGTCAGAATTCTATTAAGCTCTTCTGCAAAGCACCCCGGGGAGGAGATATTTGCAATGTGAGCATTATAGATGCAACACATGATTTTGGTCGAGTTTTCATTCTCGACATGCAGATATGTATTAATTTACCGAGCTTCCGCCACGGCAGCTTTAGCAACCTTGGTGTAGGTATTACTTGCCTTTTGTTCTTTAGCCTGTCTATTTTGATTTTATTTTTTCTTTGAGAGGTCTTTCTTGATTGGGCAGGCCATTGATAAGGTCTTATGCGCTCCTGCGCAGTTCAGGAACTTAATGGAGGTGCTATTTCAACTTCTGCACGAATGTTAGTCTGATGAGCAGATGGAACACAGAATCACATTCCCCCTTGGGCAATTGACCGTGATGTGCTCCTCATACTTGTAGCACTTGGAGCACATCTGGAGGTCGATAAACTCCTTTCGTTCGATCTGCTCAGGGCAGACACAAACGTTAAAGAGAAGCATACCTCCCTCCGTGGCCTTAATTGCCATTGCCGTATCGCAAAAAAATATTTTAAATACATGTGTATAATCTTTAAATTTTATTATCTCGGATACCTTCGCCCAGGTGTGGTTCTTTTCCGCATGAATTTCTTCAACGGAGTGCCCCCCCCCCCCTGGATTTTTAAGTTCAGAATGAAACTAAGAACCAGACGTCAAATGGCTCTTCTGATTTGATCAATCTCGACACTTCGGGTATACTACCATCTTCTGGTTCTATAAAATACAGTTATAAGGATTAAAAATGATGACCAATTATGATTACTAAAATGCATAATTGGGATCAAAATTAGATCGAGTTGACAATGAACTAATAGAATAATTAGATTGGAAATTAATTATTGCTTAAACACAATTTTTACATTGGTAACTTTTTGCGAAGAGAACTGATTTTTTGCCTGTGACGTCATAAGATCGGTAGGTTGTTAACTTTGCAAATTATGCGACTAGGAGGGTGAAGGCAGTAAAATCGATATTGCGGCTGTGGTTCAATTGATTTAAGAAAAGTGATTCCATGACTTGAATGGAGATAGTCTTTGGAATGCCCTAAAATTCCAAAGTTTAGGTGGGAAATATCTATCTTACATAAAACAGAGCCAGTGCGCGGAATTATGCCTAGGTGGGAACAAACTCTCGCCTCCAATGAGCGGACGGTGCTTCCAATATGGTGGCAACTATGCGCAAATAAATTTAAAGTCAAACGAGCAGCTCATCAAAGGGGGGAATCTGTCCTTACATCGAAAAAAAATCCCCCTCCCCCCTTTGAGATGTGGATCAGTGAATGACAAGGACGGGATTTTTTCGGACAACATCTAACACAATTCCATTATTATCATTTATTTAAATAGGTCGTAATGTTGCCTCTGATAAATTCATAGGTTTTGTTATCTGCATAACTTTTATACCAGTTAGAAATTTGTTTATCATACTTATTTTTACTTTAATACTTATATTTGTTTTCTATTTGTGGGTGTAATGTTCACTTTTATTTGTACGGTATCTGCCTTTTTGTTCCCCCTTTGACCATTTCAAAACTAAAAATATATAAGATACCAAAAAGAAGAAGACGAAATCTTTTCTACCATTGGAATGACTAATTATGACCATGCGGCACGAAAACAGAATTTAACAGTTGAAGAGCGGAATGCGAGTAGTAGAGATTAATTTGCGGCTAATACAAATCCCGTGTTTTAGAATGACGTGCATTATAAGGCGTGACTCTACATTATGATGGACTTTTTAAAAGAAATATTATGTATCAGGAAAGGGCCAAATGTTTTGAGGCAATATATATATTATCTGTTTTTAAAATTTACGTGATAGGAATAATTATTCTAATATTTGAATTAATGAAAGTTTTATTAAAAAGTTAAGATTTCAAAAGTAATAGGAAAAAAATCCTTTACTTTGCCCAATCTAAAATCGAGCTTTGTTCCTGTTCCTGTTCCTGCAGGAGGTAATTTTCCAGAAATGGTGCTTTCCAAAGAAAAACGTGCACCAAAGTGGCCTGTAATACATTTGAATAGTTGCTAAGGGTATTACATCGAGGACTATCATCTTTCTTATTATTAATGACTTTAAAAAGACTGGTTACATTCCTGTGAAGAGGTCTTCTGTGCTACCAAGAGCTTCAAATGAACGCCAGGATAACCTCCTGGTAAGGTCCCATCTCAAGGATCGGGTTGCCTCCAGTGCCAAGCTTCCTCACAATTAGAAAGAAGCAATGTAACTCTTCTGCACGCACAGTGAGGCAGAGACTTTTCGACAGAAGTCTCAAGTCGAGAAGGGCTGCGAAGAAGCCTCATCTAGCCAAGAAGAACCTGGCGGAGAGGCTCCACTTTTGTAAGAAATATAGGGTATTTCAATAAAATCGCTCAATTTTTAAATGTAAATAAAACATGTTGTGTGTGATATATGCACTCAATTTATTTTAAATTTGAAAGTAAATTTTATGGCATTAAGTGTAGAATATGACGTCATTCAAATGTACGCTGTCTTCGCTTGGTGGAACGTATTCGGGAGACACAGTTTTCGATGACTTTGTCGCATAAATCTGGCTGAATTTGCTGGATGGTGTTCGTTATGTTGACTTTGGGGACATCAACTGTTTGCGGATTATTCGCATAGACCTGAGATTTAAGGTAGCCCCAAAGAAATGAGTATAATGGCGTTAGACCGCATGATCTTGATGGCCAGTTGACGTCGCCGCCGCGCGAGATGACCCTGCCCTGAAATCGCTGGTGCAAAATGTCTATCGTGGCGTGCGCAGTGTGGCACGTAGCGCCGTTCTGTTGGAACTACATGTCGTCAGTATCCATATCAGGTATATAATCCAGTTGATGCCACAAGAAGTTGCTTATCATCGATCTGTCGGTCTCACCGTTGACGGTTATGGCAATCCCATCTTCGTTCTCAAAAAAATACAGACCGATGATTCCATAGACGAAAATCCGCACCAAACAGTGACTTTGTTGGGATGCAATTGGTGCTGGTGTATCTCATGTGGATTGTTTTCGTCCCAAATCCGCCAATTTTGCTCGTTCACAAATCCATTCATTCAAAAATGGGCATCGTCACTGAAGATGATAGAAATCACGTAATGCGCGGAACGTTTGTCGAACGGAGCACTGATTTTGATAAAAACATTTGATGATTTAAACACGCTGTTTAACGCTATAACCTTCCATCGTGACTTGCCAAGTACTACTGACCAGTTTACAGTGAGGTTGCCAGATGTTGCTTTAACAATATAGCCACTATCGCCTGACATAGCTCGAGCGTCCTTGTTGAAAGACCCTTTATAAGGAATGGACTGTAAAAGACTGGGGTAAAGTGATATTCTCTGATAATTTGGAGCTTCTGGAAGATCCCTCGTTAGGAAAAAAGGGAGGTATTTTGACGAGTTCTGTGACCTGTGCTTACTGTGAAGCATCGGGACACTCCATATATGTGGTTGCTTCTCATTAAATGGAACTAGAACACTAACAATTTTGCCCACGAACACTGCTATGAACACAAAATGGCACCAAAACGTGATTCAGCACGTCTTCCCAGCAGTTCAAGACCAATTTGGGGATGATCACTAATTTTTCAGCATGATGGCGCACCTTGTCACAAAGCAAAAACAAAAACAATGTTCTTGACTGAAAATAGCATCGAGCTTTGGGAGATCTTGACCCAGGAATTTGCCTGATTTGAACCCAATAGAAAATTTGTGAGCGATTATCAAACTTGCGATTGATAAACAGAAGCAGTTGCTGGGTGCTCGTTGAACAAAAATCTGATCACAAATTTGGTCTCCAGCATGCCAAAAATGAATTAAAGCGGTCCTGAAGAACAAGGGACATCATTTTAAATATTGAGTGCGCGCATCAATTAAATGCATTTATTAATAAAATGGGTTTGTGCTCTAAATTGTTTGCATATTTCACCTTCAAATTATGATACAAACATGCTAAAACAAAATGCAACGTTTGACTAGTTAGTTTTATTTATTTTCTTATATGGAAAAATATAGTGTCCAAAACTTTGGTTATAACTATATATATATATATATATATATATATATATATATATATATATATATATATATATATATATATATATTCAGGCATTTGTTTGCCTCCCATTGCTGAGATATAAACCGTTTCTCATATTTCTAGATTTGCTTCGTCATGAGAAGTTTTGGGCTATAAGCTACCATGCTGGCGCAATGCAGTTTGGTAGCAAAGGGTCGTCAGCAAAAGTAATCAACACTGGCTTAAAAAAATATAAAAATATTGCCGCGTCTAGAATTTAACAAGGGGCCTTTGTTTGAAATTCTAGCACATTAACCACTACGCTAGTGAACATAATATTTCAACTGCTGTTTCCATTAAAGATTCTCGAAAGGATGGTAACCACCAGGTTTTTTAGCAAATGTCCTCCTCGAGCATTAGGGCGGTCCTTCAATTTTTCTTTACTGCTGACCGTAGCACCAAATCTGCCCTACTGGCCGTCACCCACCGCATTTATCGAGCAGCCAACAGTTACCAGTTTTCCATTCTAGTCCAGGAAACTCCTTCGAGAGGTAGATATAGCTCTCGGGCCGGTGGCGCCCCTGGTTCTGCCCAGGACGCCACCCTGGAGGGTACCACATTTGGCTATTTGTCACCACGCTTCTGCTCCCAAAGCTTGTACTGCGCCGGGAGTATTGGGTTCGACCTTTTTGGAGCACACATCGTGTCACGCTGGAACCGTGCCAGTGTATACGGATGGCTCCAAGTCCCAAGAGGGGGTCGGCTTCCACGCCGTATCCCCTCTGTTTGAAGTCAGCGGGGCTCTACCAGGCGCTGCATCTGTCTTCACGGCCGAGCTGGTGGCAATACACCACTCGGTACGGGAGATTACGCGACGTGCCAGATTCGGAGACCGGATTGTGATCTATAGCGACTCACAAAGCGCCCTGAGTGCTCTCGGGGCATTGGAATCTCCGCATCCCCTGGTTCGCGATATCCGTGACGCCACGGTTTTGGTGAGCCAGGCAGATGTCGAGATTATCTTCTGCTGGGTTCCTGAACATGTAGGAATTGCGGGGAATGAGCGCGCCAAAGAGTCCGCGAGGACTCTGCGACCGGACCAGCGTTTCGCTCTTCCTCACACCGACTACATGGCAGGAATCCGGGCAGCTCTTCAGGCTGCTTGGCAAAGAAGATGGGAGACGGTCGAAGGGAACTTAATTTGCGTGCCATTGCGCCGCGACTGTTCCCATGGACCTATCCCCCAATGCCCCGGCGGCTTCAGGTCGCTTTCTGTCGTCTCCGAATCGGACACACTCGTGTGACGCATCGCTATTTGATGGAGCGCTCGCCTGCGCCCTATTGCAACGACTGCGTCGTCCCCCAGACTGTTCTGCACATTCTTGTCGAATGTCCCAGTCTAGGTGATCTTCGCGCACGATACCTGTCCCGGTACCGGGATGGGCGGGGTCGCTACCGCCTGTCCCTTGTACTCGGGACAGATTCGTGCACATTGACTTGTGGACTTGTTGACTTTTGGGGGGAGGCCGGGCTTCTCCCCTTTATTTAAGGTTCTTTTTTTTGTTATTATTTTGTTTGTAGGTTGCACTCTCCTGCACCGGGGTGAGGGGGACCTCCCCCCGCTGCCGGAGATTGCTTCCTGATTGTTAAGTTTCTCCAATTTATATCATTGTTAAGTTTTCATATTTTTATTTTAAAGTAGCCTAGTTCTAGGCTGTCATGTTTTTCGGCGACTTATGCCCAAGTGGGCAGTTGCCAGATGGGCTCTATAGTATAGAATAGAATTGTCGTCACATAACAGGATCTAGCTCTTCTATATTCTTCTCACAGGTCTTCTCATTCATTTGTTTTACATGTCGCTGTCATTTGAAAACTTCGCGATAACAATCTTATTCACATCTTTTCATATGTAATATATATATATATATATATATATATATATATATATATATATATATATATATATATATATATATATATATATATATATCAGAGTAAGTCAAAAGGTTATGTCTGTGAAAACAGGTTTAGAAATTTTCTTCGGTGTATACCGGCTTTTGCAAAAGTTATGCTACCCTCGGGTTTTTTAATCTTTAGAGAGGTTTACGTGTGTGATAGAAAAAGTTCCGCCAAACAAACGTAAAGTTCTACTTTTCCAGCGCGTGTCATTAAAACGTCTTTTCCATTGTGTGTCGAGATGGAAGTGAAAAGAATCGAGATCTCTGCTTTCCTGCGCGCGGGTCACAACAAGTCCGACATAGCCAAGCGGCTCAACGTCAGCCGGATGAATGTACAAAGAGTCGCGGAGAGGCTCAAGGACTTGGAAGACCTCAACAATCGACCTCGTTCAGGCAGACCTCAAGTTGTCAACCGTTTGGCTGTCAAAAAAGACCTTAGAAAGCGCTCCGAAGCTCAAAATGACAACTCTTGCGAAGAAGAGCATCTCGGTGGCCAAGGTGTCCAGGGACGTCAAGAACTTGGGATGCGTGGAAAGGCCTCTGCTCACCGACTCTAAGCGAGAACAACGTCGGGAGCGCTGTGGTCGCCTTCTCAACGACTTGAACAGTCATGGCAATCGAATACTCATTTTTTTCTAATGAAAAGAACACACGATCAATTCAGTCATCAAAAAGTACAACGGCCGCGTGGTAAGCTTCGGCGCGGACGTCTCCGAGGTCCGCTACGACCAAGCACCCGGCCTCCGTGATGATGCTCGGCGTCGTCGCTTCGAATGACGAAAAGATGCCGCCAGTATGGTTCGCGGCCGATTAAAGGGACGTATTGGGCACGAAAGTCCTGCCTTGGGTGAAAAAGATCACGGAGAAGGCGGACTACGTCTTTCAGCAAGACGGTGCCCCGGCCTACACGGTGAAGTCGGTGCAAGAGAGGTTGGGGTTGAAGATGAAGTTTCTGGTCGAAGGTCATTTAGCCGCCGAAGTCGGCCGACCTCAATCCCCTCGACTACAGCCTGTGGGCACATGTCGATGACAAGGCCTACAAGGTCCGCCGCAGCAACATTGACGAGCTGAACTCCTCCGTCAACCGCGTGTGGGCGAGTATGAGGAAGGACTTCGTCCGCAACGTGTGCGCGGACTTCAGGTCTCGCTTGGGCCGTGTGCTCGCCGCCGAGGGCGGCCACATTGATTAATATTACAATTTAAACGCACATTTATATGTTAAAACAATCAAAATGTGTCTAACTGTATCAAAACAATCATTGTGTCCTTTGTTGAGAGCGTCGTAACGAGTGTAACAGGACTTTTGCAATTGATGCACTTGGCTGTGTCCCCTGAGGGGCTCTTTTCCAGAGCAAGGTTCATTCAAAAATGGCTTCTAAACGAATCTGCTAAACCACACAAATTAAGGCAGATCCTTCAGAATAAGACCAGAACCATTTTAGATTCAAATGAGTAATCTTAACAGATTTTACAGGGCAAATGACGATTACGAGGCTCATTATGAAGTTTAAAGTATTTTAAAAGTGATGTTGCCTCACCCAATCCTTTCTCGTCCACTCGTCCTTTCCTTACCTAACATCCCTCCCAAGTTGTCCACTTGTACTTGTCTTGATATCGAACTAATATTCTCATACACAATAGTATCACACCCTCTACAATACACTTCAAATCTCGTGTAAAAGTACGAACTTGACCCCCCCTCCCCCATCCCTACTCCTCGTAAGAAGACTCCTCCCGTATTACCCTTAGAAATTTCCCTAACAGTCTCTGGATGGTTGTGTGTGCAAGTGGTGCGGGGCCGGGGGCGCATTCGTGGTCTATCCCTCGCCTTGTAACACATGAGGACAGTGGGATCCGGCATTTCGAGGACAAGGGGAAGAAGGTGAGGGCAAAAACAGCAACAATGGGACCCCATAATTGTAGGTTGCCAGCCCCCTTATCAGATAATGGAGGTTCTTCCGCGAGGTTGGCAGAACTGCGCGCGCGCGCGCGCGCAGTGGGCAGAGACTAAATAGCACAGATCTCACCGGCGAGCACTCGCCTAACGGGACCTAGTGGCGTAACGCATGGCAGAAATTGGGCGAGATCGAGGCATTGTACATTGGTATTTGTATGCTTATGAGTACTTTTTTTTGTGATGTTTATTTGTGTACGTTTGTTTACGTTGGTTTTGGTGGGAGGGCTGTTTGCCGAATACATGTAAGCCACACGCCACACTCGGACTGTGTCCAATTTCTGGATGGAAACAGACGTAGATAGAATGAATGAAATAACGGTTCGGATTCTCAATCTGTCTTGATTACTGAGCGGGTCACCCTTCACCCGATTTTCTCCTCTCGAATTTAAAGCGCAATAGCAACGAGGACAAATCCCCCGGAAAGTTCGTAAGGAGAAATCTGTAATGAAAGTGAAGGCAGAGAAAGTAACCACATATTCATCTGCAGGAATTGGCGCCGGGAGGGCAAACTGCGAAAGTTAGGGCCGCAAGGGCACACAATTCTCCAGATGTCAGCCGCAGCAAGATTGCCAATGCTACACCTGACATCTTACTGGCGCGTAAAAGGATAGATAATATAAAGAAAGGGAGGGGTTAATGCAGGCATGTTTAATCCCCCCCTCCTCCGGAGCCAAGGGGGGGCATCCCCCCACTACGGCTCTCCTATCAGTGAGTATGGACGAAAGGTGGTCGGCGACTAGCCTGCAAAAATATCCTCCGACCAAGAAAAAAGAAGGTGAGGAAGAATAAGGCACAGGTACTACTCTATGTCGCTCCTCTAGATACGCGGTGTAAGTCAACACGGCGCGCCCCAATGCGGGGCCCTTGACCCGAAATCTCGAGTTACATTTCCCCACTGGGGGAGAGGGGACTTACTTTGTAAAAGGGGTTATTTCTCGTCGGGGAGGGGGGAGCATGTGTGTGCCCTCATTATGATTGGGTGAAGGGTTTTGGTGTACACAATTCTTCTTTCCCCAGCGTATCCCATTGAATAAAGGTTTTCAATCAGGCTGACTTCCCCCTGGGGGCTAGATTGGTAGAATCATAATATTGGCATATTGATCTTTCTACAGTGCCACACTCTATCGAACGTTGCGCATTAAAATATATTCCACTTTTTATGGGCAAAATATTCTATTTTTACTTATTACTAAGTATTAATGTTGGAAGTGACCTTTTGAATCCTGGAAAGTGGAGAATGGTATTCTAACACACGGTAAAAGGGAACATTGAGCAAAAAAGATTGAGAATTACTGTTATAGATTTGGCCGAGCCTCGATTGTGACTTACATCAATCACAGATAAAAAAAAAAAAAGGCTACGTAGTTCCCGCCATTGCAGCTAGGGAAAGAACTCGTGAATTTTAATGTTTGTTATTGTATGATTTCTAAATTAGATAGAAAGGAAGTGCCTTCGATCATATCTAACTATTCGCCAAGCTTGGCTGTACTCGCTCCCGTGGCTCCCTCTACTGACTCCTACATCAAACTCTTCCCGACTCTTAGAGTCCAAACTCCCTCACCCCCTCTCAAGAATTCGGTCCTCTGACTTGCTCCGAACTCCATGGCTCAGTCTCGTTGAATCTCTCATGTGTATTGTTGAGTGTTTGTTTCTCTCGGCTCTCTTCATCACTCATTTGTTTCAATTTATACCTTAATGTCGGATACCATGCAAACTACGAAGATTTGACAAATTAGTCACGTTTGTTGACAATTTCCTCTTCAATACCAAGGCCGTAATGTGTCGCTATTTTCAAGTTTCCACATCATGGAGTCGGGAGTCGAGGTTCTTCACTATTTGAAGCATTACGAGGTATATATTTCCGATATGTGGGCACAGGCTGTTGGTTTCGAATAAGCCGAATACTGGTCACCAATAATAGGCTCAATAACACGTAGGCTTCATTTGTTTAAAATGCTATTAGGTATTTTTGTATTGTAGATGCACTACGCTTTTTAAGGAATTAAAAATATTGGGCACGGTCTTGAATACAGTGCAGGCGGATCAGCCAATGTAGGCCTTTGAAGCCTCTTTGTTTTCTCTAAATATTACCTTTAAGCATGTAAAGTAGACTGGGTTAATTTGCATAAAATAAAGTCACTTCCACGGCAGGAAATGATAGCTTTGTGCATTGCAACCCTGCATTCTTACCTTTGAGAGTAAACAGGGATGGTTTTGTTTACATTATTTAACGGATGACGCAAAGCCTTTGTATGAATTTACTTGGTCACTAATATTACTCGTATTTATGAAAATTAAAAAAAACATAAAAATAGTGGGTCTCACCAACATTATGATATAGAGTTCCAACATGAGATATTGTTATAACACAAAATTCATCTAGAAAACGATTTAAACTCGTATTAAAAGCAGGCAGGTTAGGATAGTTTTGTGTATTTAATATATAATTAGCCATTTTCTATTTCGTATTTTATTGGAAATAGCACATTTGAAGAGGTAGATCGTGTTTAACAAATTTACTGGATTTTTTGGATGATGTTACTAAACAATTAGATAAGGGAGAGAATGTTGATGTAATTTACTTAGATTTTAGCAAAGCTTGTGATAAGGTTCCACATAGGAGACGTTCACAAGTTAAAAAATGCATGGGATATGTGGTAAAGTTTTGAATTGGATGGCTGAAAGACAGGAAACAGAGAGTTGTGCTGAATGGGGTGAGGTCACAGTGGAGGGACGTTATAAGTGGCGTACCCCAAGGATCCGTTCATGGCGCTTTATTATTATTCATAGTTTATATAAATGATCTTGGGGAGGCTGTAAATAGCAAGGTGTCAATTTTTGCTGATGACACTAAATTGGCAGCTGTAATCAAAGAAATTGAGGGTAGCTTTAAAGTGCAGAGTGACTTAAATAAATTATTAGCTTAGGCTCAGAAGTGGCAGATGACTTTTAACCTTAAAAAATGCAAACTTCGTAACATGGGAAGGGATAATAGGGAATTTAGCTATGAAATGGATGGGCATTGGCTGAATTCAGTTGAGGATGAGAAGGACTTAGGGTAGTAGTAGATAGATCACTGAAGTTTTCAAAGCAGTGTATTGAGGCAAAAATAGAGCAAATAGGGTGCTAGGATACATTAACAGGAATGTTAGCTACAAGAGTAAAGGGGTTATCCTTAAACTATAACTCCTATGCTAGGATACATTAACAGGAATGTTAGCTACGAGAGTAAAGGGGTTATCCTTAAACTATAACTCCTATGCTAGGCCACATTTAGAGTACTGTATACAAGCATGGTCACCACATTTTAGACATGACATCAACCTGTTAGAGTCAGTACAAAGGAGGGCAACAAAAATAATACCTTCCCTGAAGCACCTTGAATATGAAGATAGACTGAGGGTACTAAATATGTTCTCATTTGAGAGGAGATATGATTGAGCTTTTTAAAATCTGTTCTGGGATGGATAAGTTGGATTTTAGCAAATTATTTGAGTTGGAAGGTAGTAATAGGACTAGGGGTCACCACTTAAAAATTAAAAAAACAGAGGTGCAGGTTGGATGTTAGAATTTTTTTTTTCACTAATAGAGTGGTAGATTATTGGAATAGTTTGCCATCTGAGACGTTAGACAATCCAAACTTGAATGTATTCAAACGCAGATTAGATGATTTTATGGGGAGGGAGGGTTAACTTTGGGGCTATTCTGAACTTATTCCTGTGGATGCAGTTTTTATTATTGTATATTACGATTGATTTGGATTTTGACCAGTCTTGATAATGATGCTTCTTTTCTTTGACACATTCCTGTGTATGGTTCGAATTGTATATTGTAGATGCATGATCTGACACAATCCTATGGATGCATTTTGTGGGTGGGTTTTGATAGGCCTTTGTGGCTTTTGTCATCCGTGAAATTATGTTATAATAAAATTGCTTGTCTCATAAACTAGACAGAGCAAAGAAAAAATAATATAATTTTCTTAAATAACAGACAGAATTGCGTAGGAAAACATTAATATTGGAATAAAAAAAAAACGTGGTAACTATAATATATAATTACGTCAAAAAAACAAAGTTCTATAAAAGCTTGCAACATGTCTCAAATAATGGAACTTCATTGGTACCTGTATCATATATTGACCCAACAGTGACCTAACATGCATTCAGATCCTCAGATAGCAAGGGGATTAATTGGCTTGTGGTAATATTTTATTAAATGACTATGTGGATTGAAAGGAACTTGGTGAATATATTCTCTCCCAATGCACTCTCCTTTCTTTGACCATTTGCCCCCAGTTTTAGGAAAAGTACCAAGTGATACAAAATGCAACAAATTGGTACGATCGCACAGACTTTGGCAACTCCATTGGACATATATAAGTGAAGAATATAGTAGTAGAGGTGTTTAGTAGGAGAAAAATAGTCGGGAAAATAATAGGAAAGTGAAATGAAAGTACAGATCCCTGGTGAAAGGGTATATCTCACTTTCTTTGCGTTTTTTTGGGGGGATGGGGGTGTTGTATTGAGTACATATAGTATAAATATATATACAAAAAGGCGTTCAAGCCTTTATAACAGAGGGGTTTTTGGTCCCTTTGGCAACTCCATTATGAAATTCCACCATTAAAAATGGTCTACTTCTCACACAACACCCATGGATTTGTTTGCGCGTACTATGCTCGAGAGGAGCCTACCTAAATTTCGTTTGTCACGTTATACGTTTAAAAGCCCCACCTTTCGGTACATGGTATGAGATCCCGTTTTCATTCTCAGTTACCACTATTTGGAGGTTCACTTGTTGTTAATAGCTCCCTGTAGGCCCGCCAACGTCACCCCAATTTCAGATTAGATCTAGACATTAGTACAGGGTCTTTACTATAATCATTAACACTTCTTATTCTGCACTAAACCTCGGATATCCAACTGATTGTTGTTGAAAGTTTACGTTACGCGAATCACGCCCAAAATATACTCCCATTATAGATAAGGGAAGCATTTATAATATTGAATGGACTAAACCGTGGGATTTGCCTGGAGTGAGCGTTGATTACCCCACCTTGCTGAGTTAATTCATTTTGCAGGCGTGAATGAACTCTCCAAAAAGCAGCGTGGGAGAAGGGGCTTTATGTTTGTCTCAATGACCTGCAGGTGGAGGAAAAACAAAGTTAACTCACATTAGGTGTGGTTAGTTGGCAGATGGAGTTTCGATTAGAGAATACTTTGCCGCGACTGGCAAGGTTCGGATCCCATTTTAAACTGTAGGTCCCCACTGAGATTTGCGTCCCGAGGTGCGATTAAACTCCAACCTTTAGTACACGTAAAGTTTGAGGTAGTTGAAATGGTGGACCCCCCCCCCCTCCCCCAGCGCTGAGAGAACAACCCGCGAAGAATCGGGGCAAAAGGGTGCAACTCCTGGACCTACCCAGTTTCCCCTTTGGGGGTTTTGAGTGAGAAAGGGAACTACCATTAACTAATGAGTGAAGTGCAAGTGAAGAATGGGTGGAAGGGAACTGCTATTAAGTAACCAGGGCATTATAAGTGAAGATCAGACATGGCGGTTACGGGTTCAGAAGTAAGCGCGGGACAATTATCACCGAAAAAATCGCCAATGAAACGGCGCGCGGCAACAGAGTGGATGTTATACTTCGCGATGTTGACAAAGCTTTCGACAAGGTATGGATACCCGGACTTCAAGCCAAAATCAGCAACTTAAATATTGAACCCAACCAGTGCAAAATATTATGCCACTACCTGGAAGGTAGAAAAGCGATTCTACAAATAAACGGTTAAATGGGAGAGACATTCACACTCTCTCTCCAACCCTATACACAATATATATTCCCGCGACTTACCCGAACCAACAGACGACAGTGCGATGTATATCCAACTAGCGGATGACATCACACAAATCATAGTCAGCGACAGAAGGGAGATAAAAAAATAAATGACTACGAAAAAAGGAACAAAATCAAAACGAACATAAGGGTCGAAGGCGAAGCATTACCCGTATAGCACGGAAGGGAAAGTCCTCGGCCTCAAACTCACGACAAATGGATACACATCACATTGGACACAGAAGGTTACGGAAGCAAAGGCCACACTAACATCGCTACAAAGATTCCGCAACCTTTCGAGCAAAAATAAGAAAAAAATATATACAGCCCTCGTCCGACCCAGAATGACATACCCCAAAATTCCCAATCACGCAATGAGCGAGACTCAAATAAAAAAGGCCCAGAAAGTACAAAACTTGGCCACTAGATTTCTAGAAAATAAAAGAAGAAAAGACCGAATAACATCGGATGATCTGCACCAAAGAACCGAGCTAGAACCAATAAACAACAGACTCCGTAAACTTGCCAAAGACCTGTGGGCCCCCCAAAAAACGAGCCACTGACCCAGGAAGATATGGACAAAATAACCATACCGGAAAACGAGCAGGAAGAATACAATGATAAATATAAATCCAATGTACAAATAAAGAAAAACAAATATGAAACGGTAAACCGTAAGGAATAACCAAAAAGGAGAAATACATAATTATATATATATATATATATATATATATATATATATATATATATATATATATATATATATATATATATATATATATATATATATATATATATAAACAAAAAACTAAAGCAAAAGAAAAATACAAATGAGCAAACGAGAACAAAGGCTTGGAGGCCAAGGATACAAATATAAAATTTAAGACTGCTTTTTAATTCATTCAAAGACTGACAGAGACGCTCATGTAGGCTTCTGTTTTAGGTAAAGAACCGGCATTATGGGAAGGGCCAGAGCGAGGCTGAAATTTGTTCTGCTTTACACTAACAAACTCCAGAACTCTCCTCTCAAGTGTTTTAATTCGAATTCTTTTGACACAAGACTGTCAAGAGTAAAAAATTTTTACACTTATAAAAGGCTTTTTTGCATTTATTTTTTTATTAAAAATAGCGGAAACCAACGGGTACATTTTTCCAAAATTACTTTCAAAGAAGTGCGTAAAAAGTGTTAAGTGTAGGTGAGTGAAAACGTGGGGAAAGCCAGAAGAACACCAGGTAGCCAAACAAAGACAGGCCAAAAGATTGGAAAAATATATAAAGTTTGCATTAATTGCATTTACACTTATTATTTCACTCCGCTGTACCTGGAACCGAGGAAATCAACTGCAGTGGATTTAGAAATATCTATCCCACGTAATAGTTAATTTTCCTTTATCTTCAGACCCTTGACGACTTATCGTGGCGAACATCCTAACTATCTACCACTATTTATTTCTGAGGCCTTAGGCTGGTTGCCATGGGACCGCGATTCTATTTTCCGACTGAGCTCCACCAATCTTGTTATTTGCTCGTTTGCGGTCTCTCTCACATTCCCGGCTGATTCTCTGAACGGGGTGTAGATGAACCCATTTTGAGGGGTTAAATTCCTGGAATTACTTACATTTTTTGATACTTAATCCCATTAAGAACACTTATCTTCAGATTCCAGCTGCGAATTAATTTATTTACCTTTGTCCATTTTATCTCAGGGGAGGAAGGTACCTCGTACTTTTCGATTGTTTCTGGTCTTTGTATGAAGTTCCTAAAGGTCTATATCTGCTCTTCCAGGTCCAATAAGATCGATGTGTAGTATTTTTCATTGTTTTTATTTGCGTGCCCATTTTTTCTGTTGTCTTCCTCTTTATTGTTTATCCCCCGAATTTAAATGTCTTCGTTGGCTACACTAGTTTCTTTGTTTTTTGTTCCTCTAGCATTTCAATGAAACTATTATTCCACTTTTTTTACCGTCTTCTCCTTTAGAAATCTTTTGACTGGATATCTCTTATTTTAAACCACCAACTAACTCAACTTGATTCTTCCTTTTTCTTAACTACTCTTCGACATTCCTCTCTAGTAGGTGGCTCCTGCCTCATAAGGTGCATTGAACTGATAAGAAACAGTTCTAAGTATTGGTGTCTTCCTTATCACATTGTCACCACTCTCCTTTCTGCATCCTTCCTCTTCATAACTTGGTATATACCCAATCATCCCATTTAGTCTTGAACACCGACCTGATCGTATTTCCTCACTCGTATCCACCACATCATCTTTCAAATCTAGTATTTTGTCAGGCGAACACGTTTACCCCTTGTTTATAGGCAGAGTTCCGTTTTATCACTACATTTAGCACTGACCCAAAGCCGACCAGATAAGCCGTGACGATAGGCCTAATTTGAATTGGCGATTGCCTCTCCAAGTAAAGAAGGGTGGTGGTCCGCTGCACTTGACTAACCAGTGGGTTCGAAATTCATATTTGGTCGTTTCTATGGGTATACGTATTGAGAGTTGAGAACGTTAATGGGTTCAGTACAGAGTTTCGTGCCTCTGTCACCAGCGCTACAAGTAGCCAGGGTGACTAAATTTTGAAAACTGAAATAGGGACACCTAAATTGGAGGGGTAGTTAAACAATATACAGGACCCATACAACTTACGTGAAGTTACGCACACAGCACCAAGTCCCTATCAGATGGGGTCCAGATTGTCCATGGCCTACTTCATTGAATTTTCGTTTGTTTTAAGGTTTGTTCATTGTAGATTTTACTACAAACAGCTGTTCATTTTATGTAGCTTATATGCAGCTTTAAAGATATTATAACTAAAGTGACTTGCCATAATATATTGAGTAAACTGCAGAAAATAAAATGTTATTTTTAATTTGTCATAATTGCACTGGGTCCAACTGTTCTCAGTAGATGGTGTTTGGTTTGGGCATATGTGATTAACTTAGAAACAGGACATTATGAAATTGCACTTTATCTCTAGCTCTGACTTGATCAGCTCTACACTGCACCGGTTCCTGCACCCACCCCATCCTTCGCCCATCAGAGAGAACACTCCACTTGAGCATTTGAAGGTGGAATGCTCAGTACAAATGACACAAGGGTGATGAGATTCTTAAGATTCTTGCATTCGGTGAATATCTTGTTCCACTTCTCAATGTATGTCACTAAATGATAATACATCTTGTAGATTCAGTTTTTCCACACAGTGTATTAGAGATTTGAAAGCTGCAAGTAGCTTCCTTTAAGCTACCGATAATGTATACATTACACACACTAGTGTCACTTTCCGGACTCCTCCGCCAACTATGTCGAAGATGTATGTATGTCCCAGTTGTTTACTTTTTGTAGCAAAACAATTCAATTCTTAGAGTTCGAGTGTGTTGCTCACCCCAAAGGTTCACCATTCCCTCACCCAACTCCTGTTTTCCTGTGCTTAAGGGGAAAATTTGGGTTCGATGATTCATCGCTGTCCAGTCATATTAAAGGCTTCAGTCTTTTTAATAATCGTTATTTTGAGAAGTGGGTCGTTGTATTTTGACTTGGTTGTTCATGAAGTTGGAAAAATTATTCTCCGAGTGACGTCTGATAGTTGCAGCCTTTAGCCACGATCACTCCAAATATTAATTAAAAAACTCGAGATGGAGAGACATTTCATGGAGCACCAGGACGTCATTCTAACACTGAAAAATCGGGTTGTAAGAATTTTCCAATGAAGAAATTGGATACCTTTGCCCCCAAAAATCACAGGTTTTCTCATACCTCGCAAATGTATGTTCGTTCGTTGCTGATCAGGGGTTGGGAGACGTGCATCCCCCCTCCGTCCCTACTATACTTGAGCTATGTATCTTTCATATCTTCCATTCAATAATTTGCGAATATCTTAAAAACTAACATAAATGCTCTGGTTAGTTTGTTTTTTTTGCTAAGTAGATTAGCATGTCTTCCTCTACGACAGGGCCGGGCAACCTTTTCTGAGTGAGGGCCAGATGAGACTTTTGGGAGCAGGCCGCGGGCCGGAGTGACAAACGAAATCCCCATTCTTTTAACTGTTATAAATTAATGTTCCTTTCCCTTCTCATTAGTCGACATAGTCGTTGAAAATGGTCCTAGTAAAGGTCCGAAACGTCCGGCCAATAAATGATTAGTGTAATCACCTGGGTCTTGATATTCCTGCTACATATGAGATTCCCAAGGAACAAATCAATTACCAGTATATATATATATATATATATATATATATATATATATATATATATATATATATATATATATATATATATATATATATATATATATATATATATATTAGAATACATTATACAAGAATTTTATTGAAAAATATACAAATCAGTGAGACGGCTGGTGCTGTTTGCCATGAAGAAGTGTTTCAATGTCCAGCTCGATGGATGAGGCAGAGAACAGAAGAATGTCATTGAGGTGGCGGTCTGAGAGTTGAGAGCGAAGGTGAGACTTCGTGGAGACATTTTGGAGAAGAACATGGCCACGATGCGTTGAACATGCACAATGTATTTTGGAAAATTACTAGAAGGGAGGACGAGGTCGCGGAAGAAGGATTCATCACAGTGACAAAAGTCATGAATTATTTGTTTAGAATTGCCTCCTCTACAACTTTGGTCTCTATGAAATTTTTCGTATATGTGAGGGAAATGCATTTTTGTCTCCTTTTTTACTTATTTTCACTGCCAGTTGTAAGACTCATTCGGCTCTTCCACTACGAGTCGTCTACTGAAACAGATGCTGTTTGGCAGAATTTTTTCCTTTTCTTTTTTTGGTCGGGTAATGCCGAGCAAGGTGGGGGGCCAGACGCTAGGCCTTCACGGGCCGGAGGTTGCCCGCCCCTGCTCTACGAACTGTGGGCTAAATACTAGGTTAAGTTACCTAGCATTAGTTATAACAGAAAATTAAGAACATGCGAGGATGTACATGCAAATTAATTCATAACAAGAGGCCACTGGGGACCCCTCAAACTTTTCACCTTGTCATTAAGGGGGTATTTTTATATATTTCCTACCCCGCTCTTAAGGCATTTATTATATTAACTAAATTCAATGCAATTTCTATGTTTACGCCTAAAAGTAAACAAAAATCCACACTTATGTGGGTTGCTAAACTCCGCGAGTTTAATAAGCTATGTGTAGAAATTACATTAAACAATTATATTCCTTTTTTTTAAACGTGTTAATATTCATTCTAGGATACTTAAAGAAGGGGTAGAAAGTATCTCAATAGCTCTGGACAAGTTATATACTAGGTCACTGGAATATGGATAAATACCCGATGATTGGAAGAGAGCGAATGTAGTCCCCATTTTCAAGAAGGGTAGTAAAGAGGATCCAAATAACTTTAGACCGGTTAGCCTAACTCCTGTAGTCTGTAAAATTCTTGAGAAAATAGTTAAAAAAGGGATTTGCCAACATCTAGAGAGGGAGGGGTTAATCAGCGATGCTCAGCATGGGTTTAGATCAGGTAGATCATGCTTGACTAACTTACTAGACTTTCTGGAGTTTGTAACAGATCAAGTAGATAAGGGAGAGAATGTAGATATAATTTACTTAGATTTTAGTAAAGCATTTGATAAGGTACCACACAGGAGACTAGTTCATAAATTAAAAATGATTGGGATATGTGGGGGTGTTTCAAATTGGATGCTGAGTGGCTGAAAGACAGGAAGCAAAGGGTAGTGCTAAATGGTGTAAAGTCAGAGTGGAGGGATGTTATCAGTGGGGTTCCTCAGGGATCAGTTCTCGGTCCATTATTATTTGTCATCTATATAAACTATCTTGGGGAGGCAGTTAATAATAAAGTGTCAATTTTTGCGGATGATACCAAATTAGCAGCTGTAGTTAAAGATATTGATGATAATTTTAAAGTGCAGGGGGACTTAAATAAATTGTTATCCTGGGCACATAAGTGGCAAATGACTTTCAACCTTGATAAGTGCAAAGTTATTAACATGGGAAAAGATAATAGAGAATTGAACTATGAAATGGATGGGCATTGGCTGAGCTCAGTAGAGGATGAGAAAGATCTAGGAGTAGTAATAGATAAGTCATTAAGGTTTTCTAAGCAGTGTATTGAAGCAAGAAATAGGGCAAATAGAGTGCTGGGTTTTATTTAGAGAAATGTCAATTACAAAAGTAAGGAGATTATTCTTAAACTCTATAACTCTTATGTTAGGCCACATCTAGAGTACTGTATACAGGCATGGTCCCCACATTTTAGACACGATATTAACCTTCTTGAGTCAGTGCAACGGAGGGCAACAAAGATTATTCCTTCCCTGAGGCACCTTGAATATGAAGATAGACTGAGGGTATTAAATATGTTCTCGTTCGAAAGGAGGTGTGTGAGAGGGGATATGATTGAGCTCTTTAAAAATTTTTCCGGGATAGATAAATTGGATGTTAGCAAGTTTTTTGAGTTAGATGATGGAAATCGGACTAGAGGTCACCACTTGAAAATTAAAAAGCAAGGGTGTAGGTTGGATTTAAGAAAATATTTTTTCACCAATAGAGTGGTAGACTTCTGGAACAAATTGCCGCCGGGGGTAGTAGGTAGTCCAAATCTAAATGTATTTAAGAGTAGGTTGGATGAGTTTATGGGAAGGGAAGGTTGTGATGGTTCCTAAGTTTTGTATATATCTATAGCTGCATGATTTAGTTCTTGATAAGCCTTGATTGGTGATACCCTTGTTTCTGGATGCAATCCTCTGGATGTAGTTTTCCTGGGAGTGTGGGTGCCTTAAAAAAGAGGCCGTTTGACTCGGATGACCTATGATGAGCCCTTGTGGCTTTTGTCATCTGTTATATTATATTGTGGGGGGACTTTGATTTTGTCTTCCCCTGGTGATGGTGCTTTTTGTGGGTGCGTTTTGACGGAGGCGGATGACCTTTGATAGGCCCTTGTGGCTTTTGTCATCCGTGAAATTATGTTATGTTTTATATGTTAAGTTATAAATACTGAAATATTAGTGACTTTTTCCAGAGGAAAATAACTGTATTTGTAATCATTCAAACCAACTGCTATGTGGTATATACTTATGAGATTATCATCATCATCATCACTTCACTAATTATAATTTAAGAAGGGGATTTTTATGAGTATTTGAATAATAATTTGATCTTAGTTTGGTTATGACTTATGTTTTTTTTTATCAAAGTTATTTCTAATACTTTTATAATATCAAAAACCACAATGATGGAGTTCAGAAATAGTTATAAGTTCCAAAATATTTTGATTTTTTTAAAACCCAAAGAATTACAAATGGTGAAGTTCAGAAAAATGATAAAAATTTAACCATGGCTGCTTTTTTTAGATTTTAAATTTTAATCTTAGTGGCGAAGCGCAAGCTCCGGAGTGGAGAAGCCATTGCCTGGTTTATTATAATTGCAATTGTGTTATTTGCTAAAAGGGGGGAGAAAAAGAGAGAGGGGAAATGCAAGAGGTTGAGAGAATCCTTTTGTATCGCATGTTAATATTGATAACAATAATAGGATGACCCTTGGAAATTACACTGTTACTGAAATAAAAACATTTAATGAGTTATTATTATTATCTAAGTTTCCATACAAAATAATTTATAATTTACTTTTCCTTTTTTTCTTTTGTACGAACGAGCCCCAAGATAGCAAGGTATAAGGAGAATTATTGTCTGATTACAATAGCTAGTACTTAAATAATGATGGTACTGGTTGACAATATAATGTGTACACTTTTACCTCCATCCCAGTTGGATAGGCGACATTAAAAAAAAAAAATCATCTTAATATTACCTGTCATGTCAATGAAGTAGCACTATTAACGACTACTGGTGAGAAGTGATCCTCTTATTTTATTGCTTGCACCTACAGTTCGTGCGGATGGAAATAAATAAACCTGTTAATGGGTTCTTTCGCAAATCTTCGTGCTTCCTTTACATTTCGGTTAAATTTGTATTACAGGCAATCCCCGGTTAGTGTGCGTCTGATCAGTGCGAAGTGTGGTGGTTCAGATCAAATAACTGTTGGACGCAGAAGTGCCTCAGCATTTTTTTGTTTATATTGTCAGCGAGCAAAAGTTGGATTAGTGAGGCTGTCATTAAAAACAAATTGAATGAAAATTTTAAATTTGTGTAGAGAATAACTAAAAATGCATTTCCAACTACAACAAGAACTGCGTTACTTCATTTATAGATTTTTGGAAGAAATTTATTATTTGAGATTCAATTTAATATATTCCAATCTTTGATTAAATTTAAAAAAAATAATTTGTTTTAGCCAACTCATCTGTAAGTCACCGAAAAAAGTTAGCAATTAAATAGCAAAGAAATAAACAAAAACAAAGAAGAAATAATAATCAAGAAGCATACTATGATGTTCCATGTTACTAAGCCCGTCTCCCTCAAGTACCCAAGGAGGCTGGAAATATTAGGTCATTCGCAACAAAACATTACAGTCTCATGCCTGTTTATCGTTTCCATACACTGAAACAATTAGTTCACACTTGCGAAGCCGATCATATTCGCATTCCTTCTATATACCCGCATTTTACAACACGTCCAAGTAAGCTCACCATTTACTTTTGGCCTCCTCATTGTTTACAAGTACCGTGCCATTTCAACCCTTGATGCTTATACGACTATTATCTTGGTTTCTCACCTTTCTGGATTCCCATTCATGTTCCTTCCTAACGCTTTCTTCGATTAATCGCTCGTTTCACTTGTCTTTTCGCATTCTTACACCCCATAAGGGGCGCGGCGATTTGCCATCCTGGCCGCCGTGCTGACGGGATCCAGCGCTCCGTCCTGCCCCAGCTTAGCCTCTCTTCCTTCCTTCAGATAGCCCGATTTCTCCCCTACCTCGTCGCTTTTCATACAACCTCTCCCACAACTTTCTCTGGTCAGCCTCTAATTTCACAGGGTAGAATGCTGACCTTCTTCTCAAGCCAACCACCCCGGATGGGGGCTGAGGGGGGAGGGGACATTGTTCCCTAACCCCTCAGCTCCGGTTCGGGATGGGTTTTTTTAAACAACCTGCTTCATCCCCACCCATACCTTCCTCACATCCCTTTTCCTCTCGTCTTCAAAATCTATCATTTATATGCCGTGTCTAAGGTGGAGCCGCCATGCCGATGGACTGCCAGGCCACCAGGCGGGAGGGGTGGTCCCAAATGGCGGCGCCTGGCTCTGCCGGGCTTGTAAGCACCTCTTGCAGTGCGGGCAACTGCAAGAGGTGATGAGCTATTGCGTCCCGTGGCAAAAATAGGGTCACCATGCCCATGGATGAATTTTCAAAACACCAAACCCCTTTAACTCCCCCTTGCTCATCGACGGAGCCGCCCTCGGGCAGCTCCAGCAAAAAAATGGAGGTCCCCCTCCCTGTGCTTGCACAGGGAACCCTCCATATTTCTCTAACCGGAGAGGAGGCTTACTCTTCTCCTTCGCCTACGGGTGCAGGGGACTCCCCCTCACCCCCTTCTCTGGAGGTGCTTTCGGGCACCTCCCTTTTCCCAGCGGCAGTCCCCTCTTTTCTTTCCAAGGGGACTGACAAAAAAGCTAGCAGGCAGCCCTTAGCCAGCCGCTCCGCATCAAAGCGGCTCGGTAGGGCAAACCTCCTTAGGGGGGAGAGGGAAGCCAGGCCCCTTCTGTCGCTTCCCTCAAAAGACCTGCTGGCAAGAATTTTAAACCTTGCTGGGGTCAAGGCCTGTGCCTCCCCACACAAGACTGGCGACACTGCCAAGGGGACCTGCGATGTCCTGGGAGGGGATGGCCAACTGGAGGCCCCTCCTGTGATAAACATGGTCCTTGAGGAGACCCAGCCTCAGACGGTAGGGCCTTCCATGGGGGGGAATTCGGGCTCGGCGCCAAGCACCGAACCCGAATCCGCCCCTATGCAAGGTCCTCCTCAAATGGCTGAGGGCTCCGAGGCAGTAAAAGGAGGGGAGGGATCTCCTCCGACAGGTGCCCCTACGACAACCAGGACCTTCTCCATTTCGGAAAGGGACCTGGCTGAGGCCGGTCCATCTGGCCTAGGGGCTTCTGCCGGCGTAGGTGAAAAGCGGGTTCATTCCCCGCCCTCCTCTCCAAAAAAGAAAAAGACAAAGAAGACTAAAAAGACGAAAAAGACTCGGGGCTCCTCTCCATCCGCGTGGGCTGCGGGGACGGATGGGTCTGCTGCCACTTTGGCAAGCGACCAAGCCAAGATCGGCACATCCGGGCCCTCTGCTTCCCCGGGTACGGAGCTCCTGACGATGACAAAGACCAAAAGTGCACAGGGCGGAGCCTCGATGACATCGGGGCCCCTGATTCAGAGGTTACCTGGCGTTTTCGAGCCCGCTGGCTTCAAACGCTTCCTCGTTATTCGCTCCACTGATGGCAGCATGTTGTCCAAGGGCAACATGATCCATCAGAGGATTAGCTAGTGCAATTGGTAGAGAGCCGAAGGTAACCCGTTTCTCGGACGGGAGCCTTCTGGCGAATGCGGCGAATCCCGCCGAGGCGGCCAAGATAAGTGCTCTTCGGACACTTCATGGCACCCCGGTGAGTGTGACGCCGCACTCTACCATGAACTTTTAAAAGGAGTAGTTTATGCGAGGGAACTCGTTGACTACTCCATAGAAGACATCACCCTAGAGCTGGCCGACCATGGGGCGGTCAAGGTCGAACGTGTGATGAGAAAACAGGGAGGGGCCTCGAGACCCACCCCTACACTCTTCGTCACGTTCGACTGTGACAAGCTCCCTGAGTCGGTGCGTGCCGGTTGGTACCGCTACCGCGTGAAGGCATTCGTGCCACTGCCGCGGCGGTGCTATTACTGTCACCGCTTCGGCCACACGAATCGATCATGTAGACGTGCAAAATCGGGGTCACCCGAAGTCTGTGTAAATTGCTCCAAGGTCGCACACGATAAGTCCAAATCGTGTGTGGCCAAGTGTGTCAATTGCGGAGAGCCGCACCCTGCTTCTTCGAAGCAATGTGGTGCATATCTCCTTGAGAAAGAAATCCTGGCCGTTCAGGCCCAGGATCGACTCTCATTCCGCGAGGCTAAGGACTTGGTCCTTGCGCGCCCGGCTCTGCCTGGGACGTCATATGCCTCAATAGCTAGAAAAGCACCCTCTGCTCCTGGCCCATCCAGGCCAACGAGCACGGTTGTTTCCGCGCCCATTCGGAGCCCTTCTGCGGGCTCTACCCAACCCGGGCGCTCCCCTGGTAGAGCTGGCGGCAAAAAGGGTTCACACCCAGCCCCGGCTAAAACCAGGGCTCCCCCCTCTTCCCCCAGAGTGACCGTTTCCCGTAAGGCGAAACGGCCACGCGCCTCCACAGAGTCGTTAGACTCACAGGAGGCAACACCCCTGAAGAGGGTCGCTAGGCCATCTTCCGGGGTTCCTAAAGCTGTTCCCCGAAAGGAGGACAGCAACAAAGGAGCTTCGGCCCCTTCGCCCACGCCCCGAGGTGGAGCGAGTGGCTCGGAGACGGTGGTTCCTCGAAAAGAGGGCCCCCCGCCTCCCAAGCCGCAACGCCCGCCTAAGGTTTCGAGGCGGAGGGAGGAAAAGACTCGCATGGCGAGCCCAACCTCCCCCAATAAGTCCTCGAAGGCGACAGCGCCTTCAGCGCTTTGTCCGGCCAACAGCGCCCGGGGTTCTGCCCCCGGGAAGCGTACGGCCATTCCCGTGAGGGTCTTCAATTCGAGGAGGGCCCCCGCGTCTCCTCCGAGCTAGGCCTGGAGGGCATATTCCTTCAATGGAATTGCCGTGGACTCCGGGCCAACTGGGAGGAGCTGCGGAGGCTCGTCTCGTCCCGTTCCCCGTTAGCTATTTTTTTGCAGGAGACCATGCTAGGCGCGTGCCCGCTGCCTGCCCTCCCGGGGTATAAGGGTCTTGCGACCCCACCACCGCGGGATGGCCGGGCTGGGGGATGCGCGGTTTACACCCGGCATGATGTCTCCGTTCTTCCTTTCTTTTTAGATACCTCCTTTCAGGCAGTGGCTGTGCAGCTGCACCTGGATAGGAGGTATACTATCATTTCTGCATACATTCCACCGTCAGCTCACTTCGACGCGGGGGGGGACTTCCGCCGCGTCGTGGCACGGTTGCCGAGGCCCTATCTCTTGCTTGGAGATCTGAACGGCGGGCATCCTCTCTGGGGAGATTACTCCATAAATCCCAGGGGACAAGTCCTTGCCGATCTGATCGAAGAGCTTGAGATGGGTGTCCTAAACGTGGATGAGTTTACGCATCACTGTCCGAGAACCGCTTCATTTTCTTGCCTTGACCTATCTTTGTGCTCTTCGGATGCACAGCCTGATTTTGATTGGGGGGGTGGTCGATGACCTCCATGGTAGTGATCACTTCCCCATTCAAATATCCTTTTCAGGGCAACTGCCGCCTGAGAGACCACCTCGGTGTTGCTTGGCGTGGGCGCGGTGGCCTGCATTTCAGGAAATGACTGAATTCTCTATCTCAGTCGAGGAGTTTAGGTCGGTAGATGAGGCCGTTGAGTTCTTCTCCGGCAACCTCATCGCCGTGGGCCTGACTACTATTCCTAGGACGTCTGGCCGTTTTGCACGCCGACCACTCCCATGGTGGTCGGCCGAGTGTGAGACGGCCCCCAAACAGAAGCGTTATGCCTACATGTGCTATAAGCGCCGCCCGAACGATTTCACTGTCGGTGAATTTCGTCGGGCTAGGGCTAGGTTTCGGTATATTTCGAAGCACGCCCGCCGCTCTTCTTGGCGGGCATACGTGTCTTCACTTAACGGGAAGACCCCTTTAGCTGAGGTGTGGAAGCGAGTCAAAAGGATTCGGGGCAAGTTCTCGCAGGACCCCCCTCCCGTTCTCCAGGAGAATGGGACCGCAATCTCGGATCCCGCGCCCGTGGCGGAATCCTTAGCGACCGCTTTTTCCGCATTCTCTAGCCGTGATGCTGCTCCGCCAGCATTCAATGCACGTCGTGATGTCGCGGAAGGCCGCCGGCTGGACTTTACCTCCAGAGGCGGAGAACCCTTCAACGACAAGTTTACTGTGAGTGAGTTGCGTTCCGCTCTCGCTTCGTGCGCGGACACCGCCCATGGTCCGGACGATGTCCCGTACGCCATGCTTCGACACCTGGGTGAGCGAGGCATGGCCTTTCTGTTAGATTTGTTCAACAGGATCTGGGTGGAAGGTCTTCTCCCAGACTCCTGGCGAATCGCTACTGTGCTCGCCTTTCGCAAGCCGGGGAGAGATCACTCTACTCCGACCGGTTTCCGCCCAATCTCTCTAACCTCTTGCGTGTGCAAGTTGATGGAGAAATTGGTAAATGTTAGATTAGCCTATTTTCTGGACAGCGGAGGCCATCTGTCTTCTGCACAGTGCGGCTTCTGCAAGTTCCACTCCACGTCGGATGCTCTGCTCCGACTGGAAAGTGCCGTCTGCGAGGCTTTCCTTCGTAGACAGCACTACGCCACGGTGTTTTTTGATCTGGAGAAGGCCTATGATACCGCATGGCGATACGGTATCATGGAGACTCTCCACACGATGGGGGCGAGGGGACGCCTCCCAATGTTTATATCTGAATTTTTGCGAGATCGTCGATTCCGCGTACGGGTGGGGGGAGCCCTCTCCGGCCCAAAGGAGCAGGAAGAGGGTGTCCCGCAGGGAAGTGTCCTCAGTGTCACACTCTTTGCCCTGAGCATCAACGGCATCACCTCGCTGCTGCCGGAAGATGTTCTCGCTACGCTCTACGTGGACGACCTTTCGATCTCTTTTGGCGCGGCCCAGATGCCGACTCTGGAGCGTCGACTCCAACAGGCATTGAACCGCGTCTCTCGCTATGCCGAAGCGCACAGGTTTCGGTTTTCTTTGGCCAAGACTAAGGTGGTGCACTTCTGCCGCCATCTACGGCTTCACCCCGACCCAGATTTGTTTCTTAATGGGGTGCGCCTGGATGTGGTTGAGTCGCACCGTTTCCTTGGTCTTGTATTCGACCGACGCCTCACCTGGGAGGCTCATATTCGCAGCCTTAGGGTCTCTTGTACCCGCGCCATGGACATTCTCCGTTCCGTGACGTTCAGCGCTTGGGGCGCTGATAGGGCTACTGCCTTACTTTTTTATCGATCCTTTGTTCGCTCGAAGCTCGATTACGGATGCGAGTTTTATGCATCCGCAGCTGAGCGTTTATTGCGGAAGGTGGATTCGATCCACCACACCGGCCTTCGCCTTGCGACCGGTGCCTTCCGCACTTTCCCCATTGAGAGCCTGTTGGTCGATGCTGGGGAGATGCCACTCGCTTTGCACCGCGTGCAGTGCATCACTCGCCTGTACGTGCGAGCCCGGCGCCTCCTTCAGTCGCCAACAGCTCTCACTGCATCCGCAGCTGATCTCGATGGTGCCTATGCCGCCGAGAGACGCCAGTCATACCCTAAGCCCTTTGGGTTCAGGGCCAGGAAACTCCTTCGAGAGGTAGATATAGCTCTCGGGCCGGTGGCGCCCCTGGTTCTGCCCAGGACGCCACCCTGGAGGGTACTACATTTGGCTATTTGTCGCCCCGCCTCTGCTCCCAAAGCTTGTACTGCGCCGGGAGTATTGCGTTCGACCTTTTTGGAGCACACATCGTGTCACGCTGGTACCGTGCCAGTGTATACGGATGGCTCCAAGTCCCAAGAGGGGGTCGGCTTCCACGCCGTATCCCCTCTGTTTGAAGTCAGCGGGGCTCTACCAGGCGCTGCGTCTGTCTTCACGGCCGAGCTGGTGGCAATACACCACTCGGTACGGGAGATTACGCGACGTGCCCGGTTCGGAGACCGGATTGTGATCTATAGCGACTCACAAAGCGCCCTGAGTGCTCTCGGGGCATTGGAATCTCCGCATCCCCTGGTTCGCGGAATCCGTGACGCCACGGTTTTGGCGAGCCGGGCAGATGTCGAGATTATCTTCTGCTGGGTTCCTGGACATGTAGGAATTGCGGGGAATGAGCGCGCCGATGAGGGCGCCAAAGAGTCCGCGAGGACTCTGCGACCGGACCAGCGTTCGCTCTTCCTCACACTGACTACATGGCAGGAATACGGGCAGCTCTTCGGACTGCTTGGCAAAGAAGATGGGAGACGGTCGAGGGGAACTTAAAGTTGCGTGCCATTGCGCCGCGACTGTTCCCATGGACCTATCCCCCAATGCCGCGGCGGCTTCAGGTTACTTTCTGTCGTCTTCGAATCGGACACACTCGTGTGACGCATCGCTACTTGATGGAGCGCTCGCCTGCGCCCTATTGCAACGACTGCGTCGTCCCCCAGACTGTTCGGCACATTCTTGTCGAATGTCCCAGTCTGGGTGATCTTTGCACACGATACCTGTCCCGGTACCGGGATGGGCGGGGTCGCTACCGCCTGTCCCTTGTACTCGGGACGAGTGCGTGCACCATGACTAGTGGACTTATTGACTTTTTGGGGGAGGCTGGCCTTCTCCCTTTCATTTAACACAGTTTAATTGTTGTTGTTGTTTTTGTTATTGCTTTTTTATTGTTATTTCGTTTTATTGTTTCCTGTTTAATTTTTAAAGTAGCCTAGAACTAGGCTGTTTGTTTACGGCGACTAATGCCTAAGTCGGCAGTCGCCAGATAGCCGCTTAATTAAAAAAAAAAAAAATCGCATCCTTACATAGATCATCTGCATCTCTCTGATATTCTCATCTTCACTATTAATTATTTAAAAATATCTCTTGCTCAACATTGCAAATTTCATATCGTCATTCAACCACGCAAACAAGTCTTGCACTAGCCTCAATCACTGTTAAATTTGTTCTGTTTGCTTTATACCCATGTTTGCACAGACTTCCTCATTTCTACTCTCAAGCATTCTCACATACTCTCCTATATTTCTCATTCATACATTAACCAATTTAACCACCATACATGACTCAATCATGCCAGCGGATAGTCCCATATTCTTTCTGACTAGGCATAAATCACTCATACACTTACATTCTTCCTCTCTGCTTTGCCCAGCCCATGTGTATTTATGTGCATGTAGTGTTGAAAGAATGGCTTCACCACACACAAGCTTTTTCAACACAAAATCCACCACTTTCGCTTCATTTTCAGTGTCTCTATGTGTAGGAATTGCTCCAGTTCTATCTTTCATCCTGTTACTTATTCTTCCATTCATATCTCCTACAACCATTCCCAATTCCATCCACCGCTCATCCAAGTCATGCCAACACCCCTCTTTTTCAGCCTCGTTTCTTTTATTACAGAGGCCATAGACTATATCACTTACATTCTCGCTCTTGCAAATTTTAACTTCACCCAAATAATTTTTGAGTTCAGACATTTATATCTAATCACGGCATTATGCTACCCACTCGAAAACACTGCCACACCCTCTTTAACCCCGCTCCCTTTCATTTTTCTTGTCTTCTGCTGCAGTACAAATATTTGCAATCTCTCTTTATTCTTTTTTCCTCTCTTCACATACTCCCCCCCCCCATCACGCCACCATTTCGGTTCACACAGTAACGCGGATTAGGCGGCATGACTGGTCCGGGGCCGCGACACCCCCGTCCACAACCGTCATGGTTTATCGCGTTCACAAGAACAAACCTTCGGGAACGCGGCTTCACCTGCCAGTGGCTCCCTACCTGTATTTAGTCGCCTTTTACCACCCCCTCAATTTGTCCCACCCTATATTAGTGGGATCCGAACCACGGGTCGATCAAAGCATGGCAGCTACCAAAAAGTCGACCCGAATTTTTATCTCCATCCGACGTTTAAGCACGCTTAATGTGACTTAACGTTGTTCAGACGTGCAAAGGCGTTTCCACTAGGGCAACCAGTAGCTTTCAACTAGAGAAAAAAATAGCAAAGGTTTTGCCACCGATATGCACCCAAAAGGAGAACTTGTCTCCGTTGGATTACACGTTTTGTGTCTTTATAAAGAATATGTTCCTCTACATGATGCTCAAGAACAAAGGATTAAATAATAATAGAAATGCAAACTATTTAAACTCGTTTCCAGGCATTACCTTTGTTCCACGTCACCGTTCCTTCAATTTCCTTAAAATCCATTTTACGGTATTAATAGGCTTCGTTCCCTGTTAATGCCTCGAAAATATTCAACTTTAGCCCTAAGGTACTCATGCAAAGAGAGTATTTAGGCTTAAGCGGCCTATTTATTGGCTCCTGACCCACTTTCCTTAATTCGAACCTGTAGGGGCGGCGATTTGCCTTCCTGGCCGCCCTGCAGACGGGACTCAGCGCCCCATCCGTCCCCAGCCTAGCCTCTTCTCCTTCTTTCTGACAGCTTGTCTTCTTACCTTACTTCCTCACTTTTCATACAATCTTTACTACAACTTTCTCTGGTCGGCCTCTAATTTCACAGGGTAGATACCGACCAGATTTTTCTCATCCAACCATCTCAGATCAGGGCTGAAGGGGAAGGGGCCTTACCCCTGAGCAGTGGTTTTGGGGGGTGAGTTTTTAACAACCTGCTTAACACCCACCCTCACGTTCCTCACACACCCATTCTATCTCCTTTTCACAGTCTATCGAATTTACGCGTGCCTAAGGTGAGCCGCCATGCCGAGGGGCTGCCAGGTCACTAGGGTGAGGAGTGGCCTCAAATGGCGGCAGCTGGCTCCGTGTTGACCCCTCGCAGAGCGGGCTACTGCGTGGGGTGATGAGCGTTTGCGTCTCGCCCACTGATAGATTTAAAACAATAATCCCTCGGGCAGCTCCCCTGAAAAAATGGAGCTCCCCACCCCGTGCTTTCTCAGGGGACCCTCCAAATTTCTTCTACCAGAGAGGAGGCTTACACGTCTCCTCTGCTTACAGGTGTAGGGGACTCTCCCTCACCCCCTTCTCTGGAGTCGCCATTGGGTGCCTCCCTCTTTCCAGTGGCAGTCCCTCCTTTTCTTCCACAAAGGACTGCCAAGAAAGCACGCAGGCGGCTGAAAATTGACCGCTCCAGGTTGGGGCGCGTCGACATGGCTAACCCCCTCAGGGGGTCAATGAATGGTAGGGCCCGTCGCTCTTTGTCCCCTAACATCCTGCACTCGTGCGCTAAGAGCCTACAGGGGTCACTGTACGTGCTCCACTCTCCTCGACGGATGCTGCTTCGCCAGCATTAGGTAAAAGAGGTACCTCGAAGGGGATCTGTGATGTCTCGAGGGGGAGGATGGCCACATGGAAGTCCCCCTAAGATGAAAATGGTAACTGAGATGACCCCGCCTCAGACGGTAGGATCTTTCATGGGGTCGAACCTGGGCTTGGTGCCAAGCGTATCTCTTTGAGAAGGAAATCTTGGTCGTTCAGGCCCAGGATCGTATGTCATTTCGCGAGGCTAAGGACTTAGTTCTGGCGCGCCTGGCGCTGCCTGGGACGTCCTATGCCTCAATGTTGAGAAAGACACACTTTGCTCCTAGCCCCTCCAGGCTAACGAGCACGGTCATTTCCGCACCATTGGGAACCATTCTGCGGGTTCTACCCACCCCGGGCGCTTCCCTGGTAGAGCTGGCGGCACAAAGGGTTCACACCCAGCCCCAGCTAAAACTAGGGCTCCCCTCCCTTCCCCCAGCGTGACCGTTTCGCGTAAGGCAAAACGGCCGCGCGCCTCAACCGAGTCGTTAGAGTCACAGGAGGCAACACCCCTGAAGAGGGTCGTGACGCCATCTTCCGGGGTTCCTAAAGCCCTCACCCCACGAAAGGAGGACAGCACTAAAGGAGCTTCAGCTCCTTTCCTTACACCCAGTGGTAGGCTGGATGGCTCGGAGACGGTGGATCCTGCAAAAGATGGACCCCCACCTCCGACGCCGCCCCACTCGCCTGAGATTTCGAGGCGGAGGGAGAAAAACGCTCACATGGCGAGCCCAACCTCCCTCAATAAGTCCTCGAAGGCGTTCTACCTCAGTGAGGGTCTTCGAAGAGGGCCCCCGCATCTCCTCCGAGCTAGGCATGAAGGACATATTCCTTCATTGGAATTGCCGCGAACTCTGGGCCAACTGGGAGGAGCTACGGAGGTTCGTCGACTCCCGTTCCCCGTTAGCTATCTTTTTGCAGGACACCATGGTGGGTGTGTGCTCCCTGCCCACCCTCCCGGGGTATAGGAGTTTTGCTACCCCACCACCACGGGATGGGGGCCGACCAGGAGGTTGCGCGCTTTACGCCCTGCATCATGTCTCCGTTCTTCTCTACGCTATACATTCCTCCTTTCAGGTAGTAGCTGTGCAGCTGCACCTGGATAGGAGGTATACTGTTAATTCCACGTACATTCCACCCTCATCCGACTTAGACGCGGGGGACTTCCTCCGGGTCGTTACACTGTTGCCGAGGCTCTTACTCTTACTCGCAGATATGAATGGTAGACACCCCCTCTGGGGTCAAGTCCTTGCCGACCTGATTGACGGTTGGAGATAGGTGTCCTAAATGTAGATGAGTTTACGCATCACTGCCCGAGAACCGTTTCATTTTTCCGGTCGATGAACTTCATGGTAGTGACCACTTTCCCATTTAAATATCATTTTCTGAGCCGCTGCTCCCCGGTGTTACTTGGCGCGGGCACGGTGGTCCGCAGCCTAATTTCTCTATCGCAGTCGAGTAGTTTAGGTCGGTTGATGAGGCCGTTGAGTTCTTCTCCGGCAACCTCATCGCCGTGGGCCTAACTAATATTCCTAGAACGTCTTGCCGTTTTGCACTCCGAGCCCTCCCGTGGTGGTCAGTCGAGTGTGAGACGGTCCTCAAACAGAACGATTTCACTGTCGGGGAATTTCGTCGGGCTAGGGGAGGTTCCGGTATATTTCGAAGCACGCCCGCCGCTCTTCTTGGCGGGCATACGTGTCTTCACTTAACGAGAAGAGGTGTGGAAGCGAGTTAAAAGGATTCGGGGCTAGTTCTTGCAGGACTTCCCTCCCGTTCTGCAGGAGAATGGGACCGCAAGCTCGGACCCCGCGTCCGTGGCGGAATCTTTTGCGACCTCTTTCTCTGCATTCTCTAGTCGGGATGTTGCTCCGGCAGCAATCACCTTACGTCGTGATGCCTCGGAAGGCCGTCGACTGGACTTTACCTCCAGAGGCGTAGAACCCTTCAACGACAGGTTTATTCTGAGTGATTTGCGTTCCGTTCTCGCTTCATGCGCGGACACCGCTCCTTGTCCGGACGATGTCCCGTACGCCATACTTCGACACCTTGGCGAGCGAGGCATGGCTTTTCTGTTAGATTTGTTCAACAAGATCTGGGTAGAGGGTATCCTCCCAGATTTCTAGAGAATCGCTACTGTGCTCGCTTTTCGCAAATAGGGAAGAGATCACGCTACCCCGGCCCGTTCCCGTCCAATCTCTCCAACTTCCTGCGTGTGCGAATTGATGGAGAAATTGGTAAATATTAGATTAGTTTTTTTTCTGGACAGCGGATGCCATTTGTCTTCTGCACAGTCTGGCTTCAGCAAGTTCCACTCCAGGTCGGATGCTCTGCTCCGACTGGAAAATGCCACGGTGTATTTTGATTTGGAGAGTGCCTATGATACCACATGTCAATACGGTATCATTGACACTCTCTGCACCATGGGGGCAGAGGGTGTCCCACAGGAAAGTGTCCTCAGTATAACACTCTTTGCCTTGCGCATCAACGGCATCTCCTCGGTACTGCCAGAAGATGTTCTCGCTATGCTCAACGTGGATGACCTTTCGATCTCTTTTGGCGCGGCCTAGGTGCCAACTCTGGAACGTGACTCAAACAGGCATTGAAGCGCGTCTCTCGCATGCCGAAGCGCACAGGCTTCGGTTATCTTTGGCTAGACTAAGGTGGTGCACTTCTGCAGCCATCCACGGCTCTATCCTAACCCAGAATTATTTCTTAATGGGGTGCGCCTTGAAGTGGTGGACTTACACCGTTTCCTCGGTCTTGTATTTGACCGAGGCCTCCCGTGGGAGGCTCATTTTCACAGCCTTAGGTTCTCTTGTACCCGCGCCATGGACATTCTCCGTTCCGTGACGTTCAGCGCTTGGGATGCTGATAGGGCTACTGCCTTACTTTATTATCGATCTTTTGTTCGCTCCAAGCTCGACTACGGATCCGAGTTTTATTCATCTGCAGCCGAGCGTGTATTGCGGAAGGTGGACTCGATCCACTACACCGGCCTTCGCCTGTGGACCGGTGGCTTCCGCACGTCCTCCGTTGAGAGCCTACTTGTCGATGCTAGGGAGATGCCACTCGCTCTGCGCCGCGTGCAGTGCATTATTCGCCTATATCCGTGAGCCCGTTGCCTCCCTCAGTCCCCAACCGCTCTCACTGCTTCCGCAGCTGATCTCGACGGTTCCTATGCCGCTTAGAGACGCCAGTCATACCCTAAGCCCTTTGTGTTTAGAGCTAGGTATAGCTCTCTGGCCGGTGGCTTCCTTGGTTCTACCCAGGACGCCACCCTGGAGGGTACCACCTTTGACATTTGTCGCCACACCTCTGCTCCCAAAGCTTCTACAGTGCTGGGAGTATTGCGTTTGCCTTTTTGGAGCACACCGTGCCAGTGTATATAGATGGCTTCATGTCTCAAGAGGGGGTCGGTTTCCACGCCGTATCCCCTATGTTTGAAGTCAGCGGGGCTCTGCTAGGCGCTGCTTCTGTCTTCACGGCCGAGCTGGTTGCAATACACCGCTCGGTACTGGACATTACCTGACGTGCTCGGTTTAGAGACCAGATTGTGATTTATAGCGACTCACAAAGCCTCTGATTACTCTCGAGGCATTGGAATTTTCGCATCCCTCGTTTCGCGATATTCCTTACACCACCGTTTTGGCGAGCCGAGCGGATGTCGAGATTATCTTCTGTTAAGTTCCTGTATATGTAGGTATTGCGGGGAATGAGGGCGCCAAAGAGTCCGCGAGGACTAGGCTATCAGACCAGAATGTTTCGCTCTTCCTCACACCGATTACATAGCATGAATACGGGCATCTCTCCGGGCTGCTCGGTAAACGAGATGGTATACGGTCGAGGGGAACCTAAAGTTGCGTGCCATTACGCCACGACTGTTCCCATGGACTTACACCCCAATGCCGCGACGGTTTCAGGTTGCTTTATGTCGTTTTCGAATTGGACACACTCGCGGGATGCACCGCAATTTGATGGAGCGCTCGCCTGCGCCATACTGTGAAGACTGGCTTGTCCCCCAGACTGTTGGGCACATTCTGGTTGAATGTCTCAGTCTGGGCGATCTTCGCGCACGTTACCTGTCTTTTTACCGGGACGAGGGGGCTCGCTATCGCTTTTCTCCTATACTCGGACGGATTCGTGCACACTGACTTATGGACTTTACGACTTTTTGGAGAAGGCCGGCCTCCTTCCCTTTAATGACTGTTGTTTTTTTGTAGGTTGCATCTTCCTGCGCCAGGGGGAGGTGGGCCTACCCCCGACGCCGGAGCGCGCCAACTTCTCTCCTTGTTTTCTTGTTATTTTTTTAGCTTTATTTGTTATTGACATATTGTTATATGTTTTCTTGTTTTTTGGTACTTGTTTCTTAATATATCCTAGTAGTAGGTTATGTCGTGTACGGCGACTTATTCCCAAGCAGGCAGTCGCCAGATGGGCTCCCTTAAAAACAAAACAAAAAACCTCCTTAAATCTGTTGACGGATTGTTGTAAAGCTACCAGCGACCATGGATTTTGAACGCCAAGGGCTGGTAAGCGGATATCCCAGGAGCCAGATCATATGCTAATCTAACTTCAAAATTCTTGTGGGATGCCCCACAAGAACGGGTCAGTTCGTAAAGATATTGATTAAAGACAAGAGTTAAAGCGTGGAAGATAGAGCCGGAAAGAGGAAAACCAACGAGGACGTTGACCCCAGGCAGTTTGCAAGAAAAGGTCGGTGGAGTAAAATATGTAGAATGCATGTAGTCCTAGATTCTTATGCAAGCATTGGGGTCGGGGAGGGGCACTAAATCCTGTAGTTATCAGCTGCAGAATTGTTGTCCATGCTCCACTTCCCTTGATGGCGGGGAGGCGTCTCGTTTGGCGGTCGCCAGAAGGGATAGTTACAAAGGAGCGGGTGGGGATAAATTGACCCCCCCCTCTAGGTAGCTTTAGGAGGGAGAAAGCTCATTAGTGAAACTCGGGGGCGTGT